>JAVGWX010000016.1:51569632-51584632 GCA_036924085.1 Ariolimax columbianus
ACAATTGGCGTTGACTTCATGGCTTGGTTTTGAAGTTTGCTAACTTTATCGAAGTTCGCCTTTGCTGCTGTTGTCCATGCCGCGATGTCATGCTCGAGAACTGGTCTCACTCTTCCAGTGTACAGTTTCTTTAGTATACTTTCGTCTGCTCCCCAGCTTGTGCCAGCAAGTTTCCTCATGATTGCCATTCTTTCTCTGGCTCTCTCGATCTGACTTTTCCATGATATGCGCCGATCAAATGTGACTCCCAGATAGTGTGGGTTGTCGTTTGGCTGAAGGGATTTGCCATTTAGACTTAATTTGGTATTTTGGGGTTTGATTGAAAGCGAGAATATTGTACATGTGGTTTTCTCCTCGTTTATTTTGACCAGCCATGAGTTTCCCACTCTTCCAACGATGTTAGGGCCTGCTACATCCGATTTCTTGCTATGGTGAGATTCTTTTAAGAGGTCCACATAGCCAGATCGTCTGCAAACATTGAGCTATGGACTCTTCTTGGTATATTCTCGGTAATGTCGTTTATATACACCAGGAAGAGTGTGGGTGACAGTACTCCCCCTTGGGGTACTCCCTGCTCGAGTGTCACCTTTTTGCTCATCTGCCCTTGTACTTGGACTCTGGCCGTTCTGTTTTTGAGGTAGTGGTTGATCCACTTGTACATTCTCCCACAGGCTTCACTTCTCCTTTGCTTGACTCTAAGTCCGTCTTTCCAGACTTTGGCAAATGCCTTTTCCAGGTCTACCCAAACCGCTATTGTGTGTTTCTGTGCCTGGTAGGCATCTTCTATTTCCTAGGCTATGAGGATGACCTGGTCCTCAGTGGATCTGTGCTGTCTAAAGCCTGCTTGCTGTGGAATTAGTATTCGTTTTTCTTCCAGATGCCACATCAGTCTGGTGTTTATCATACGTTCCATCAGTTTGCCGACACAGCTCAGTAGGCTGATAGGCCTGTATACATTTGAATCTATTTATTCTTTTCCTTTCTTTGGTACTGGTACACGTACTGCGTCTTTCCATGCCTGGGGTACAATACCCCTTTTCCAGCTTTGGTTCAGGACTGATAGCAGTTTCCTCTTTGCTGTTTGGCCCAGCCCCATCAGCATTTCGTTTGCTATCCCGTCTTTTCCGGGAGATTTCTTTTTCTATAATGTTCTCATGGCCTCTTCCATTTCACTCATTGTTAATTTGGCCATCATATGCTCCTCTGGGGCCGTATTAATGTTGTCGTGCCCCTTTAGCTCTTCGCTAATGTCTGTATGCTTAGCTGCAGGGACCTCGATGTGATTTGCTCTGGCAAAGTGTTCGACAAAAGCGTTTGCGGCTTTTTTTCCAGTGAGCAAGTTTTCGCCCTGCTTGATGGTAATTTGTTTGTTTGAAGGGGTTTCGTCATTCATGGCTCTGACTAGCTTCCATAGTTTGTTCCCTTCTTTGTCTAGGTTGAGGCTTTCAGTTTTGTTTTTCCAGCTTTCTCTTGCTGTTTGGTTTAGAGTGTATTTGTATTTCGCCGTGGCGGCTTTGAGGGCGATATTTGCCTCCATAGATTATTCTCTCTCTGCCATGTTCTTAGCATTTGTGACTGCATCTTCCGCTTTCTGCAACTCATCATTCCAATAGGGCTTATAGTTTTTCCAAGCCCCTCTTGGGATGGTTTCAGTGGCGGCTTGCATTATTGCATTGCTTAGGCTTTCCACCATGGGCTTCATTTTGTTGTTTCGTGTGTTGATGGTTTCACACAGCCCATCTGTCAGGATTGCAAATCTGTCCCAGTCGGCTCGTTTGTAATTCCAACGTGGGAGCGGTTTTGTTTCCTGTGGGCCTACTTCCTTAGTATGTTGTTTAATACCCACAGTGAGCAAGTTTACCCTTTGTGCGCTCTGAAAAGGACGTTGTAGTAACTTTACTCACATCCCGAGCATGCTGATGAAGGCCGACCTAGGTCCTCCGAGCGGTTGTGCTATTGTTGGTTTCATCTGCTTGGCGCTCATTGCTACGGAGATCACATCGATCTACATCACGTCAGCCAGGGTACCTTTAAAACAGCCTGTTTCCAGCGAACGATAAATGGAAGAGTAATTGTAGTCTTGGACAGTGTAATGTGCCTGACCCTGACGCGACGTCTGACCAGTATGTTGTGCCTAACTGGACTAACGCCTCAGTTCCCCCAGGATAAACACATACATGAGTAAGAAAGGCACTTAGCTCGATAGCATATGAAAAGCAGTCACTGGTTTTCTTGCGTTGACGTGTCCACAACCGAGTATACCACTAACAAGATATGATGTCAGTCAAGCTAAGTGCCTTTTCCTATCTCATGTACGTGTTCATATATCTATTTGATGTCAGTCAAGCTAAGTGCCTTTTCCTATCTCATGTACGTGTTCATATATCTATTTGATGTCAGTCAAGCTAAGTGCCTTTTCCTATCTCATGTACGTGTTCATATATCTATCTGATGTCAGTCAAGCTAAGTGCCTTTTCCTATCTCATGTACGTGTTCATATATCTATCTGATGTCAGTCAAGCTAAGTGCCTTTTCCTATCTCATGTACGTGTTCATATATCTATTTGATGTAGCCATTCCTTCTTCTATGTTTTGCTAACTCATAGTTTAACTGTTTCTTTTCCCTGCTGAAGACTGTTAGGCTGCAATTAGATATCGTTTCTGTTGTCGTTGTACCCCAGTATCTGATCGTATGTGTTCATGTTTTCTGACAGAGAATACTAGGCCACAGATTGCGTGTGGGGTTGTCCAGCTTTCTTTCTCGTTGTCTTTTCTTCCCCAACCGCAATTCAGGTCTCCATTTACATATGTGTCGAATGGTGGGTGGCGGTTGCGGAAATGAACCGGGTAGCTTCGCTGTCAATAGCAAAGATCTACCATTACAGTTGCGACAGTTCCAGTTAGAATATGGGTGTTTAGGGCAGTGGAGATTGAGCTGGCGACTTTAAGAACAAAGATTGCCTGAATGCGTGCCAAGTTCAATCACCGGTTCGACACTAGGTCGACAAAGGAAACAAGGGGTTTAGGTGGAAGGCTTTGTCTGGTACAGGGGTGGGTGTTTCGAGTTGAGGTAGGGGTTCTGAGCTGACCACTGAAGTTCCGAATTGGTGAAAGGGGTGGGGGGTGGGGGTGGTGACTGTTTGCTGCTGCCACGACCGGTTACAACATTTAGAGTGACAGTAATTCGTGGAGTCATTCAATAACAACTAGTTGGGGGTGGTTTCAAATTAAATTGATGGCTAAGTCAGACAACCAACAGAAGACCACCGGACTGTCAGGTTGTGCTTGAGACTTTAAACTACTCTGCAAAGATGAACAAGCAGACTGGCTAGGAGATTAGCTGAGGGGCTGTCATGAGTCTGAGAGTGAGTGAGTTTCCAGATTGATTGGATCAGCATTGACCTCGAGTTTTGGCCAGTCGCTCAATAGATGTTAATGTTGGAAACCCTGTGAGCAGTAAGAGATATGAATGTGTGTAGTATGTGCAGAACACCTAGCAAACGATGTGAAATCAAATTACATATCAATGTACAGATTCGCGTGAATACGTGAAGTGATCTAAGTATTTATGAATGCACAGATCGCCGAATTGTAAGGGGTCTGATCGTATTTGAATGTACATATTCGTCTGAGTATGTGAAGTGATCTATGTAATCTGTTCGTGAGGACGAGTTTGTTGATTATGTGTGAGCGTACAGATTCACCTGAATACGTGACGTGATCTAAGTATTTGTGAATGTACAGATCGCCTAAGGACGAGATCTAAATGTGTGGGGTATGTGCAGGACACTTTGGGAATGATCTGTGTTCTGATTGTTTGTGAATGCACAGATCGACTAAATATGTGATCACATGTGAGTAAGTTATCCGACTATAAGTGGCGCGATCTAATTACATATGAATGCATATATCGCTGAGTATACGTGAATCGATTGTATGTGAATTTACCGATCACCTGATTAAAAATGATTTGATTATATGTGCATGCACAGAACGACTGAGTATGTAATCCGATTGTGAGGACGAGTTTATGATTGTTTGTTGAGTTTGCAGATTATGGGAGTGCAGCGGCAAAAGCATGCGTATCAAGTCCTTGGAGGAAACATGAAAGCTAGTGCTTAAAATCTACGATTGTAGTTCAATATATATATTATGATTATTTAGTGTTAATGTACTTTATTTGTTGGTGATATTTATGTTATTAAATAATATTGTTGTTGTCTTTCGGTCAGGGTAGTGTTTGCTGTGTCATTTACTGTGTGAAGTTGTGTCGTGGTGTGGATACATGTTGTAACTTTTTAGATAGGTAAACTACTCAGCTAAACCTAGACTCTACCACGCAGTAATCAGAAAGTTGTCTACAAATTATAAAGCGAAACATGTAAAATATCTACATTAATCGCTTTTATTCTCATTACATTGAACAGTCATTTCATGCCATCGTTACACACCTTGTGAACCATAGAGTCATCGCCACAGTCATGCCCAATGCATAATGCATGATTTATAGCATTTTCATTGGCAGTGTCTTAGTAATAGATGCTGATGTTGATATCCACATGCACACCCCTCTTTAGCCATACTTTATTTATCCACTCTGTGCTCGAAATAGAGCAAGAAACATTTCTTGTTTGTAACATGGGCGGAAAGGAAAGCTACAGGGTGGAAAGCCGTTGGAAGCAAAGCCGCGGGATAGAGAGCCGCGGAAAGGAAAGCCATAGGAAGGAAAACCAAAGCCTCGGAAGGAAAGCCACGGGAAGGACAGCCGCGGGAAAGATAGCCGCAGGAAGAAAAGCCACGGTACTACCATTGTTATCTAGAATCTTTAAGAGCTAAGAGCTCAGAGTAGAAGATAAATAATAATAATAATAAGAAGCCACGTTTTATAGCATGTTTGGAAGGGGCCCAGTTCTTTGCACTATGAGTACCGTTTGGTATCTTCTCGCATTAAAATACGTTGTAGTCGTTGTTGTTGCTGAATGCACACAATGAGTAGGATTACTCTTTTGTACGCCGTAAAAGGATGTTAAGTGGTGGGTTGTCGTAGCTTTCCTCACATCCCAAGCCTGCTGATGAAGGACCAGGGTCCTCCAGGCGGTTGTGTAATGTTTGGCTTCATATGTGTGTCGCTCACTACTACGGGGATCACGTCGACCCCTTATCTTGTAAGACAGACTGCCATAAAAACAGCCCGTTTTCAGGAAGGGCTAAGAGGAAGCTAAGGTGAGGGTCTTGGCCAGTATATTTGCCTGACCCTAACATGTCTGTTCAGTATATTTTGCATAACCAGTGTCAGTCTTCTTTCCAATTTAAATACATTACAAATTGATGTTGTACAATTCCATCATTTTATGACTGAAATCTCAGGAGATTTATTGAGAGACATAATAGTATGTACACTTATATATAACGTTCTTAGTTCTTAGTCGACCTGTATTTCTACAGTGGCAGTTGCCTCTGTGCACGTCCCAGCTCTGGGATGAGCTGGATGTAACTGGGAGCACAGTTTCCTGGGTAGCGGGCTAGGTCCGATCATCTTAATACTCCGCTGCGTTGGGACAAGTGCTTACGGTGGGTGGTTTACCGATGTGCAAGTCCATATCAATAGACTCAACCACTAAAGCAAAGTAGACCCGCAGTCTGTCAAGCGCCATCTATGCTGCTCTTAACAAACCACATAACCATGGCCAGTGCTATGCCATGTCACACAGTCAATCGCCTCTTACGACATGCTCTCTGACATGCAGTGGTACTATTGTCGTCCTTGTCATACACAAAGACCCAGGAGGACCACTCGGTCAAGATATCAAAAAATAAACTCAATATATAACGTATTATTTGTATATAAAAGCTTGGGACATAACAGGCTTGGGAAATTCCTTTCTCTGATACTATTATATAAGTGGTGTTTGGTAGCCAATCATAACTCGGTTTTGAATAACTTCCCTGGCCTTATCGTGTTCAGTGAAGCCGGAGTCTATACCTGTCTATTATTGGAAAATGACCATCTTTTCTTTCAGATAAATGTATGAGCGTCTATTTAATTGGTAATGTGACTGTTCCGAAATAATGCAGTAAAGTGAAACGATGCTACTGAAGGAAGGCATACTGCAAAACAATTTACTGAACTAACTTAGAAGTATTGCAAATATATTAGTACATGACACAAAAAATAATGAAAGATTGTAGACAAGTTTAACAGGTTAACCTTGAAAGCAACAAAAGAATCAATCACAAGATGAGCTAATGAAAACTGCATTCCGTTCTAGTCAGAAGAAGTGCAAACACTTGCAAGAACAACTAAAAATATCAAATAATTAGAAAAGACAGACCAAACTGGAAAGTAATTTCCAATTAAATTAAGCCACAGCAAAGTGCAGAAAGGCTATGAATGATGCAACAAGAGACAGTTGAATAATTTTTTAAAAACGGAAAGCCTCATTTTAGATACAAGTTCAGAAACGTCACTGAAAAACTAATCTACAAATACATCAGATATCAAATAAGAAAAAAATGGAAATGTGGAACCTGTAAGCGTGCAGTAAATATGGTTATTGTTGGCAAAACAAACATTAACAACAAAACTAAAACGAATATGACAAGAGACACACAATCAAAGGAGAAAACACAAACTGTAGCTGGCGAGGACATGCTGACATAATTCACCCAGAATGCATTCAAAGATGTGACAAGACATTGAAAAACACTTCAGATAAGTATAAACTAACAAATGAGCTTCAGGTAAGAATAAATAAACAAATGAACTTCAGGTAAGTATAAACTAACAAATGAACTTCAGGTAAGTATAAACTAACAGATGAAATTCAGGTAAGTATAAACTAACAAATGCACTTCAGATAAATATAAACTAACAAATGATATGCTAAAAAACGATGGACCTACAAGTAAAAGGAAACTTCTAAACATCATAAATGTCAGCCGAAAAGAAAGAATAAAGTCGAAATCTAGAAGGAAGCACCAATGATTTATATATTAAAACACGGTAAAGAGAACAAATGTGGAAAGAAACAGACATGATCACCGTATCAAAACCATTGAAGAAGGAACAAATTATGGCAGTTACTGACCCTCACAGCTGCACAGGTAAACTGATGGAATGTCAGGTATATACCATATTCATGTGGTCCATGACCAGTAACAACTTGATTATACCACAGCAAACCGGCAAACAACACAGGTCAAGGGAGCACCAACTAACGTACATACATTACACAACAAAATGTTGTCAAGGAGAAGAGACGCATATTGGCATCATTGGAAGATATATACATATTCCGATACAGTGTGGAGAGTGGGAATAAAGAAAACAACTCTTCTAAAATGCAGAGTTTGAAGACACATATACACATGAATAGATTACTTGATTAAACATAAATGCAACAGAGTAAACACACTGTACCTCCCACGTAAGATATAATTAAATCATAACGCCTACAACTATCAACCTTCTTCCTCATAAATAAAACGTTGGATAAATATTTCAAAGATGAACAACAGCTCGCTTGACACTGGGGGTTTGGTTCGTTTTGTTAGCTAAAGAAAGCACTAGAGCTCGCACATTACAAGATGCAGGAAGCTATATAATGATTACATCTGTAAACTGAAAAACTGGCCTTTAACAACAATGAGAAGAAAACGTCATCCACAATTTTTTTCAAGACAAACACAATCACACTGAAACTTAATGGAAACGAATTTCCAGGTCATGAACAACTCACGCATTTAGAAATAACATTGAGAATTAGAATAACATGATAACGTTTACTTGAAAAGTGCCCAAAACAAAGGTAACCAGCGAATTATGCATATATACTGGAACTGTTAATCAAATACTGGAACTACTAGACAAATACTGGAACTACTAGTCAAATACTGTAACTACTAGTCAAACACTGGAACTACTAATCAAATACTGGAATTACTGGTCAAATACTGAAACTACTAATCAAATACTGGAACTACTAATCAAATACTGGAATTACTAGTCAAATACTGGAACTACTATTCAAATACTGGACATATTAGACCTGCTTGAGAATAGTCAACAACTTAAAAATCAAACATAGAAAAATAAAACAAGCAAAATTCAGAACGAAAGTTCAAGAAATATTACAGGAGCTATGAAATCAATACCAATAAATGAAATGAAAATAACAACCAGGGGCGGGGGAAGGTGGGAGGGGTGGGGGTAGAGGGTGGAGCTCTTCACTACCGTACGTGGCATATGTATTTGATGGTTAGCAGTTAATATTAAATCAGCAGTCGTAAACCAGGAAAGGTGTCCAGTATAGAGACCAAAAGATAGGAGTCCCTCCATTACACAGACACACAAGGGCAGAAACCTGTCTGTCGACACATCTGATTATAAATCTACATAGAAAAAAACCAGTACAAACGTGAAAGATGACGAAAGGCACGATATATGTACAACAATAAAGGAATATTAGACTATCAACTGAGAGACAAATGACCTCATATAGCAGACTAAGTAATCCAAATTGGAAGTCCTAGCCATGTCAGAAAGTAGGAAAAACTAATTTCATAATTAACATGTCATTTTCTGCAGAAGAAATCAAACTATTTAAAAGCAATGGCTTTCTCGCTAGCATCGTCCATGTTGGTGCGCGCGAGTGTATGTGTGTGTGTGTGCTTGTGTCGGCGTGTGTCTTTGCTTGAGTGTGCGCGCTTGTGTGTGTGTGTGTGCTTGTGTGGGCGTGTGTCTTTGCTTGAGTGTGCGCGATTGTGTGTGTGCTTGAGTGTGTGTGTATGTGTGTGTGTGTATGCTTGTGTGTGTGCTTAAGTGTGTGTGTGTGTGTGCGTGCGTGCGTGCGTGTGTGTGTGTGTGTGTGTGCGCGCGAGAGCGCACGCGAGCTCATGCAGCTTGACTTTAGAATGAAACGCCTATTTCACGATCCCAACACACCCGGTTCGAATGCCGCCGCGTTCCAATTTGTCAAGATATGGAGTTTTTTTCTTGGTGAAATCGTTCTTCCGAGTAGAGTAATAAATATATATATATATATATATATATATATCACAACATACATTCGCACAAATACATACACATCTATACACACAGATCAGGTCCGATCGGTCCATGTAAGCATATGAAGCCCTGCTTGCTTTCCCATAGCAAGCGAATCAATATCTCTTTTTTCGTTCTTAATTGCAAAATTTTGTAATCATAAAAGTAATATACTTAGTTTAGTTTAATATTGCTCCAACTCTACAACCTACAGCCTATAACTCTACAACCTACAGCCTCCAACTCTACAACCTACAGCCTCCAACTCTACAACCTACAACTCTACAACCTACAAACTACAGCCTCCAACTCTACAACCTACAACTCTACAACCTACAAACTATAGCCTCCAACTCTACAACCTACAGCCTCCAACTCTACAACCTATAAACTACAGCCTCCAACTCTACAACCTACAGCCTCCAACTCTACAACCTACAAACACAGCCTCCAACTCTACAACCTACAGCCTCCAACTCTACAACATACAACTCTACAACCTACAAACTACAGCCTCCAACTCTACAACCTACAGCCTCCAACTCTACAACCTATAAACTACAGCCTCCAACTCTACAACCTACAACCTCCAACTCTACAACCTACAGCCTCCAACTCTATAGCCTCCAACTCTACAACCTACAGCCCCCAACTCTACAACCTACAGCCTCCAACTCTACAACCTACAGCCTCCAACTCTACAGCCTCCAACTCTACAATCTACAGCCTCCAACTCTACAACCTACAGCCTCCAAATCTACAGCCTCTAACTCTACAACCTACAGCCTCCAACTCCACAACCTACAACCTCCAACTCTACAACCTACAGCCTCCAACTCTACAACCTACAGCCTCCAACTCTACAACCTACAACCTCCAACTCTACAACCTACAGCCTCCAACTCTACAACCTACAGCCTCCAACTCTACAACCTCCAACTCTACAACCTACAGCTTCAAACTCTACAGCCTCCAACTCTACAACCTACAGCCTCCAACTCTACAACCTACAGCCTCCAACTCTACAACCTACAACCTCCAACTCTACAACCTACAGCCTCCAACTCTACAGCCTCCAACTCTACAACCTACAACCTCCAACTCTACAACCTACAGCCTCCAACTCTACAGCCTCTAACTCTACAACCTAGAACCTCCAACTCTACAACCTCCAATTCTACACCTACAGCCTCCAACTCTACAGCCTCCAGCTCTACAACCTACAGCCTCCAACTCTACAACCTACAGCCTCCAACTCTACAACCTACAGCCTCCAACTCTACAACCTACAACCTCCAACTCTACAACCTACAGCCTCCAACTCTACAACCTACAGCCTCCAACTCTACAACCTCCAACTCTACAACCTACAGCTTCAAACTCTACAGCCTCCAACTCTACAACCTACAACCTCCAACTCTACAACCTACAACCTACAGCCTCCAACTCTACAACCTACAACCTCCAACTCTACAACCTACAGCCTCCAACTCTACAGCCTCCAACTCTACAACCTACAACCTCCAACTCTACAACCTACAGCCTCCAACTCTACAGCCTCTAACTCTACAACCTAGAACCTCCAACTCTACAACCTCCAATTCTACACCTACAGCCTCCAACTCTACAGCCTCCAGCTCTACAACCTACAGCCTCCAACTCTACAACCTACAGCCTCCAACTCTACAACCTACAACTCTACAAACTACAGCCTCCAACTCTACAACCTACAGCCTCCAACTCTACAACCTCTAACTCTACAACCTACAGCCTCCAACTCTACAACCTCCAACTCTACAACCTACAGCCTCCAACTCTACAAACTACAGCCTCCAAATCTACAGCCTCCAAATCTACAGCCTACAACCTCCAAATCTACATCCTCCAACTCTACAACATACAGCGGCAGCATACATGCGACTATTTCTGACACTATGACTGGACCTAACCTTTATATGTGGCTGCTGGAGGAAAGAGGTTGGAAAGCAAAGCTTCTGCTCTCACAACAAGTATGTGGACTGCATTGAGTAATGTGGGTAAGGAGTCAAATATTAGTATGCATATTTTATAAAGGCATTTGAAGCAGTTTCAGATTTACCTCTCATTACTGTGAACAATGAACAACGAGTGTTTTTCCCGCGTACTGTTAGAAAAGCTATTATTGACGCAAACGTAATGTCAACCGTACAAAATATATTTCAATATTTATCCATCGATTTGCAGTCTGCGTTCGAAGAAACGCACACGCTCTGTGCATTATCCTTACGTTACTAATACAACAGTAAGAGTCGAATGCCACTGTTCAGCCTTTTAAGGAATAAAATATTAGTAACACAACATTCTGAAGAATGACAGACTGATTGGCCTGGCTTTAATAGTGATAGAAAACATTTACTGGAGGAATTTCTATGACTTGGTTATTGATGAATTTCTGAAGAAGAAACGAAGGCTAGATTTTTACCGACAAGTAAATGAATGTCTTTGAAAACGTATTTAATAATATTTTTTTTTAAATCGTTTACAAATATTTTAATCAATGTAGTATTTCAATGAATGAAATATGACATAATTTGTGAGGGTTTGGCCTCGTCTTAAAATGTCAACTATTAGTGACGAAAATGTATGTTTATAGTTTATTTGTTGTCCTACAATATAGATTATATGTGTGCCAAATTATGATATACGTTTTGTAGGAGTCTATAGGATCCAAAAGTGTTTGAACCAAGTACTTAAAATCGATTAATCTAAATTAAGACATGTTATAAACATTTCTACCCGCACACCATCAAGCATCGACCATATTTTGAAAATACATGCCTAACTCTGGAGTCCATCTATCGCCACTGACAAAATATATGTGTGTGTGTGTGAGAGTGTGTATATATATATATATATATATATATATATATATATATATATATATATATATACAGATAATATGTGTGTGTGTGTGTGTGTGTGTATAATAAATATATAAATAATTAATATTTATATACAAAATAAATACATATATTAGATTATATATATATATATATATATATTAAATATATATATATATTATATATACATATCTATATATATTTATATATATGGCCTTTTGCGCCTTGACAGACGGTCAGTAAAGCTGGTCTTTGTATAGATGGCGGTGGCTACATCTGTCCTGGACGGACATAGACCAGTTGCTGATTTTTGCCGATTCTCGATTGACAGGGATGACAGCAGCGTAAATAGAAAAAATATCGATTGATGTGGTGTTTTTGCTCTTTTAATTTGTCCACCTCCTTCTTTTCGATCTTGGGTTTCTACTTCTTTATTTAACATCATGTCCTTTCTTATTTTTTTGTTCTTTGTTTTTTCATTCGTTTTGTCTTCTTTTCTTCTATTCCCTATTGACATCCAATAAATCACACAAACAATATTGAGTGCAATCAAGTATTATGTATAATTGTCTTTGCTCTATGGCACAGGAACATGGAAAATGAATATGTAATTGGAAAGGGACTTGATGCCTTCATAATATTGATACATTGATTAGGAGCACCTGAGTGAAAGAAAGGAGACAAATACGGAAGTTTAGAGAAATGAAGGGTTCAAGGAGAATTGATGAGCGAAATCAATTAGCTTAGATATTTTAGTCACATTTCTTCTTCTTCTTCATCGATCAACTGATGCTAAGCTTCTAGTCCGGTAAGGTTCGCGATCAACTGATGCTAAGCTTCTAGTCCGGTGAGGTTCACGATCAACTGATGCTAAGCTTCTAATCCGGTGAGGTTCACGAAAGAAGGCTGTGCGTTTCAGGTCTTCGCCCGTCCCCCACAGCTTTTCGAGCATGGTCGCTCCTCCAGGCCAGACTGCATCTCTTTAGTCTGCATAGGGGATTCTTGCAGAATATGTTCTGGTGTTTGCTTTGGTGCTCCACTATCGCACGTGGCAGCGTCTCTGAGACCCATTCTGTGGAGGTGGGCCTTGAGTCTACAGTGTCCCGTTCTGAGTCTGAAGATCTTTATCTGCCCATCTCTTCCAAGTTTGTCTATGCTGTCATTTTCTGGCTTGTAGTCTTTGTGCTGCTCTCACCATTATGTCCTCGTGGATCGTTTGATAAGTGTATTTGCTTCTTTTCAGCTCAGTATGGGGAATCTGGTTTACGACACTTCCGGCCTTTGCAAGCTCATCTGCTTTCTCACTTCCAGGGATCCCACAGTGGGCTGGAATCCATTGTAGGACTAAATTAGTGTTTTTTTAAGCAGCAATCCTATGTTATTTTACTCACATTAAAAGGCGCAAAACAATACTGGAAAAATAGGTGGAGGATGAACGTGTGGGAGATGAACAGAGTTATAGGTTTGAGGATTACATTGACAAAATGGATAGGATAAAGCTTTGCAGACTGCACATAGCAACAAACAGCCGAATATCGATGTGGAGACGGTCTTGAAGTAAACTGAGTATATCCAGGCTTGAGCTAAGGGGAACCTTTTAACTAACAATGAAAAATATTTGACCAGCATAAGACCAATTACACAGTGCAATATTAGTTCCCTTATTATCGACCTCTTCTGAATAAACCCTTTTAGGGGCGTTCATTTATACATCGGTTTTGTCAGTTGTGTTTTTATTCATTATACTGCACAAATGTCCCACTTTATTTGTGGCTTTTAGCCTGATACGTGCACCAATTGGATTCGAGCATCCGCGAAGCGTGTCAAGTGCTATTTCAATGTCATCGATTCAGAGTTCAACGTTTGAGTCAGAACATGAAAGTGTGAAATGCCCTAGATTCTTCCTTGTTTGTTATGTGAGATTTAGTGTTTACTTTTCACTATGTTGCCCAGGACGAACATAATTTCAGTCAATCAATTTGTGTACTGCATACTCCTTTTAGTTGTGTACCTCAACTTCTTCTTTTTCTTCGTTTGTTCGTTCTCAATCTCCCGCTATAAAGTCATAAAAAGGGCTTTGCAAGAAGCAGGATATTGTCCGGAGAACGGAATGCGTTGTGTTGTGTAGTTTACAGCTTGAGTGCGTTATTGACACCATTCGGTCGAACACATCCGACTTCAGCAGGTGTTTTTGGGTACCGGGTTAATCTTCCCTATTCGATCCCTTCTACATAGCCAGTCTTGCTCTGTTGGAGCCTGTTATCCAGCTTTGAGTCGATGACCGCTACAGCTCTTGCGCTGCTCAGCATCTTGATCCCATGTACTTCACCTGAGCACTAAACATATGAAAGCATAAACATGCTTTCAAACAGTTATAAGCCATCGCAATGGAATACGGGCTATGTTCAGTCTTTCGTTGCCGTATCGGACTTCAATGTCGTGCAAGAGTCAAATGTGTAAGCATTTTTGTCTTTTGTTCGTTTCTGTGTATGGGTGTCGTAGGTTCATCACGTGTGTGTGTGTGTGTGTGTGTGTGTATGTATTGTCGTGCGAGCTTGGACATGTACGCGCGCATGTATGTGTCTGCGTGCATGCAAATTGTTATTTTTGTGTTTATTGATCGTTTGTCAACGCATGTTAAAAATAAATTACAATAATGACACAATAATTACAATAATGACAATAATGATAATAATGAGCGCCCAAATGACAGAATAGCTAGGTTTTTTTTTTTAAGGTCCTTAACTTTATTCATTTCTATGTTAGTATGTAGGTGCAGAACAAGTTCCATTCCTATAACAGTATTAATATGCTACGTTTAGGTTAGTTCGCTATTCTCAGTTGTGCTGTCTGCTGTCTCTGACGAAGACATGTTGGCGGTACCGTAGATAGAAGTGTTGTGTGTTTGCGATCTCATTCAGCTCGCGCATACTGGTGTATGATATTTTTGACGAAGCAGTTCAAGATATTCCCTTTCCTGAATAAAGAACAGATTGTGGCGATCCAGTCTACCCAGGTGTAAAGGGGAACCTAACTGATAAATTTAAGAAAGGCATGGAAGGAACTGGTGGCCAT